>JASANB010001000.1:0-36959 GCA_030248155.1 Sabatieria punctata | reverse complement strand
AGCGGTGCCCCGATCCGATGTGCGGGGGGGGCCTTTACGGCCCTACGCTCAGAACCTTGCGATCCATTGCGCAACCCCCGTAGTTTCGTCATCTCGGACGTTTCCCTTCTATCACTGCCAGCCACTCTAGCCATGCTGTTGGACGCCAGTTACTAAGAAAGTCCCTGGCGTGTTGACGTCATGGTGATGTCGGCTCCCAACGTCCGCTAGGTCCGCCCCTGGTTCCAGAGATAGGCCCCCCTGCCTAGTCGGTTTCCGTGGACAACTCCTGACGTCATTGCTCTTTCTCCAAGTTGGCATGCTGTAGGAGCGGCTTCGGTGCTGTGGCAGATCCAGTTGGTTCCCATTTTATCTACTCGCTGTAACCAGCTTTCGGTGGCCTGGGTGGAGCGTTGTGCCGACGACCAACTCTTTGCAGCAAGAAACTTGCCACGCCGAGAGGATGAACCACTACAACCACTAGGGATGCAGCGGCCGCCGTGACTCAGAGGCAGCGAGCTACCCACTGAGCCACCGACGCGGCCAGCGGTGCCCCATTGAGCTTTCCGTGGAATTCGCGTAATTATGATCTCAGGTGACCAACTCGCCTTGTATGTAGATAGAACGTTCTGTTGTGTAACCATATCTGACCGCAACCATGTTTGACTAGATTATTGACGCCTTTATCGATATAACACGGAAACGCGTGCTGAGTTTGTTGATGCTGCTATCACAGTTCTATTGTTAGTTGGGCTATGTACCATAAGTTAAAAGAACTTTGTTTACATAACCAATTCACACAAGCAGTTTGCTCAATAAAAGCTTGCACTGGTATACTACATGACACCCTACTAAACCCTATGTTAGTTCTCGTGAACAAAATCTAGTTATAGGCGACAACCGTGTCATGTAATGTTGCCTTAATATCAAAAAACAGCGCGGCTAGTGAAAGCAAAGTCAACCAAGCACCTGCTAGAATTTGTAAAATCTTAGCGATTTTAGTTCTTATAATGAGTGAGTGTTGGCATTGAAACATACTAGAGTCCCTTTGATTATCCAGAACTAAAAAAACCATTCACGATGTTGTTTTTTTCAATGACGAACAGATTTTCATTATATCCAGTTTCTTCTCCGAAATTGCATATAGGATTCAACTGCTTATAATCACCGACCAAGATAATGCCTTGTCTGATCTGAACACTAGTGATGAATGGAGATTTGTCCGTATATGTGTCTCACACAGTCCGAACGTGTCTCACTTGGCTGGCCGAGACTTGAAAAAATGCATAAAAAAACTTTGTATCGCGGGACACTAATGGGTCCCAATGTATCCCGGCCATTGGGAAACAACTGGAGCAAAAGCTTCGGTGACTGTATGAAAGTGTTACTTATGGAGTGTGCAGATGTTTATCAGTTTAATGTTTCGATTAGTAGGTGGTTGAATATACATATGCATCGGCAGTTAATTGAGAAGGTGATTCTGTTTGGTAGGAGTAGATCGGTAAGCAATTTTTCGTTCCACTGCATTGGGCAGTTCTCCGATAGGTCAACGTTGGTTGCACATCTACGGAACCAGGGGTGTTGCAGGGAGAAAGACAGTCAGGCGCGGTTTTTCTTAATAAATGTTGTCGTTAAACATGCACTAATTAAATACTAACGGAAGAAAGTACCTTGACACTCTATTAGACTCAATGTAGCTTCATAACAATAGTAATATCCCAGAGCAGGTAAGCATTCATTATAAATTAAAAGCGGCAGGTAGCAGAGAAACACAATGAATAAAGTCTAAGAGAACATGATGGAAAGCGAATTGACCTGAGCGAAAGATAACACTGACTGAAGGGAAAGTAAGACGGTATTTAGTGTGTGCCTGTGTAGGTGTGTTTGTGTGATAAAGGACTGCTGAGAAAACAACTGATAACCAACTGAGAGGTGTGGATGTGTCAAGTATTAACATGCATTTCGCGAGAAAGTCAGCTTAGGTGACGAAGAGAGGGGGCAAGGGGGTTCATCTCACCGATCCGGCTAAAATTTTATGAGCATAAACTAGACCACGAACGATGACCTTCGGCGCATATTAGAAGAAAAACACCCCCCTAGAACTGGAGCTACACCCCCTCAAAGTTGGCTCGCCAGCCGTTTTTTGGCCAATTTTTGGACCTCTAACGACCCAAATTGAAACGTGTGCCGTTTGCGCATTTCTAAACGGACAGCTTTCGCATGCACACCAATCGATTGCTATTTCAAAATACTTTAAATCCCCCACTCAACTTTTTCCGTATCATACCTGGTTAGCGAGTTATTTTCCGAAATGTACCAAAAATTGCGAAAATTCACCCTCCATTTTTTGCAAATATTCACCCATAACTCCTGCCACAGAAGCGTGGGCCACCTGGAACTTTCTTCAAAGTTAGCTCATAACTGGCCAAACATAATCCACACAAATTGGTCAAAATCCAAGGGGTGTTGCGGGGGGGGTTTGGCCCCCTCAAAGGTTTCCGGAAAAAAATTTTTTGCTGTAAATTAATTTTAAAGTAGTCTATCTGATGCAGTTTAATGAGCTGATTACGAATCTGAGCTCAGTTTGGCTAGGCTCGGCCGGGATCGGGAGATATGCAAGTCCAAATTTCCGAAAATCAATGCCCCCTGGTGAGCATATCTTTTGATGGCTAGCCTAAACCGAGTCACCGGGCAGTTTTCTAGACCTATTTTAGCCTGCTGAGTTCAAAACTAACTTCATTTTTTCGCTACGGCCTCCCGTTCGCGAGTTATGGCCAGTTGAAAATCACTACTACAAAAAAGTGCAATTTTGGTGGTGCGCAAAAAATCATTTTTTTTATGCAGGCCCAAAATTTTATTTCTGACCAGCTCACCGGATGTACTTTTGCCCACTGATTCCAAAAATGACTTCAGTTTTGCTCTAGGAGGTCTGCTTCCCGAGATATGGCCGTTCAAAATTTCGCGGCAAATCTGCACTTCAGCTCTCACTCTGTTTTGAGCTTCAAAATGGACTGCGTCGATTAGAGCCGCTATTATTGCTTTCGCTCTGTTCTACTAGATGTAGATTTCTTCGCTACATCCGAAAATGACCCATTTTTTACTGTACGACATCTCCTTCAAGAGATATGACCGTTCAAACTTTTGCGGCAAATTCATACCTAAATCGGCTATGACCTGCTAGTGGGCTGTCTCGATTAGTACCGCGTGTGGTCTTTGTAAGGCTGTCATGTTAGATAGATTTTCATGCTTTGTGTTATTTTTAGCTCGCCTTTGCTGTTCCACCCCATCTTGCAAAGTATATTTCTGTCTGACCTACCGAATCCGCCCCACAAGCTGTCCAAAGACTTGCCTGTTATGAGCAGGAGACGGAGTTCAATGATAAGCACAATAAATCCACCCCACAAGCTGTTCGAAGACTTGCCTGTTATGAGTGGAACAAAATTCAAAGAAAGCACAATGAATCCACCCCACATGCTGTCTGAAGACTTGCCTGTTATGAGTAGAGATGAAAAAAGCATAAAAACCTTCAAGTTCCTCTGTATTAGTCATCTCTACCAATTCAAAAAACTGCGTTTTGGGCCATAGCCACAACTAGTTGCAGTCACTGCACTCTGTATCGTTCTGCTGTAGGCATAGGGTCTCCAATGTGCAAAACATTTTTTCCACAGAAATTTGCCACTTCATCTTTGCCACATGGTCTGCCACACATTTCTCGTGCTTCATGTGTTTTCATGTTAGGCCCATAGAGACAGTCACCATACTGCTCATACAGGAGGTCTGACAGCTCTAGATCAGCGTCCACCAAGTCGTTGTGCAACTCCCTAGCCCTTTGCCTCATCTGAGTGAACGTTGTGCGTCGGACACGTTCCTCAAACACATCTGACTTGGAATCCAGATCTTCAGGTTGCTCCTTAGCAGTTGTCTCAACCAATTCCAAAACTGCGTTTGGGCCATAACAGCTGTTCTCTCGACCAGACCAGGTGTCGGGCTATCGATCTTATCTTGTAGGCTCTTGGAGGCGATTTTTGCTGTTCTTTCCGGTATCGTTCAGCATAGACAGTTGGATTTTGTTTGAATTTTCTCACCAACTTGGCACTGAACACCTTTGCAGTTCGATGATCAAGGATGAGATCTGGTTTCAGGCAACGCGGACCGATTATAAAGTAGGGATTGTCTTTGTTGAAATGAAAACCTAACAATGAACTCGAACCTTCATCAGCGCTGTAAGCACTGTGAACCCACCGGTCAAGTTTACTCCGAGATGGATTTGCGCCACTGCATTTCTTTCTAGAACAAGCGAATGGGGCTTTGGGCAGAAGGGTGTGATAGCCAATATCTGGAGATCCTGCAACTCTGGTCCACGATCTGCTGTTGAATGCCTCTCGAACAAACAAGCTTCTGTGTATTTCAACTCGATGAATTCAGCTCTGCTGACTCGCACAACGCTATTGACCTCGTTTATTACAACCTGCGACTCAGCCACAGCTGCCCAGTGAGTAAGCAACAAGGGCGCCACAGACTTCTGAAAACCAGTATATGTAGCAAGCAGTGTGAAAACAAAGTAAATTAACAAACAGCTACAGTAATACAGCAGCAGAAACACGGATAAGCTTACCATTTTTTGCTCTGGCTAAAATGCTGTAGCTGAGGGGCGGTAGGTCGTATGACCTGACCTGGCCTTGGCTTCTCCTGCTGCAGTACTGGGGCAGGGGAACAGAGATTGAACAAGTGGTGCTCACATCAGTTATGCAGCGCCAACAAAGGCGTTCCAATCAGAAAACAAGCAATTCCCTGGAGGGGCAGTGGAGCGGAGATTGGTATAGGTAGGTCATAGGTCATAGCCGATTTAGGTATGAATTTGCCGCAAAAGTTTGAACGGTCATATCTCTTGAAGGAGATGTCGTACAGTAAAAAATGGGTCATTTTCGGATGTAGCGAAGAAATCTACATCTAGTAGAACAGAGCGAAAGCAATAATAGCGGCTCTAATCGACGCAGTCCATTTTGAAGCTCAAAACAGAGTGAGAGCTGTAAGTGCAGATTTGCCGAGAAATTTTGAACGGCCATATCTCGGGAAGCAGACCTCCTAGAGCAAAACTGAAGTCATTTTTGGAATCAGTGGGCAAAAGTACATCCGGTGAGCTGGTCAGAAATAAAATTTTGGGCCTGCATAAAAAAAATGATTTTTTGCGCACCACCAAAATTGCACTTTTTTGTAGTAGTGATTTTCAACTGGCCATAACTCGCGAACGGGAGGCCGTAGCGAAAAAATGAAGTTAGTTTTGAACTCAGCAGGCTAAAATAGGTCTAGAAAACTGCCCGGTGACTCGGTTTAGGCTAGCCATCAAAAGATATGCTCACCAGGGGGCATTGATTTTCGGAAATTTGGACTTGCATATCTCCCGATCCCGGCCGAGCCTAGCCAAACTGAGCTCAGATTCGTAATCAGCTCATTAAACTGCATCAGATAGACTACTTTAAAATTAATTTACAGCAAAAAAATTTTTTCCGGAAACCTTTGAGGGGGCCAAACCCCCCCCCGCAACACCCCTTGGATTTTGACCAATTTGTGTGGATTATGTTTGGCCAGTTATGAGCTAACTTTGAAGAAAGTTCCAGGTGGCCCACGCTTCTGTGGCACGAGTTATGGGCGAATATTTGCAAAAAATGGAGGGTGAATTTTCGCAATTTTTGGTACATTTCGGAAAATAACTCGCTAACCAGGTATGATACGGAAAAAGTTGAGTGGGGGATTTAAAGTATTTTGAAATAGCAATCGATTGGTGTGCATGCGAAAGCTGTCCGTTTAGAAATGCGCAAACGGCACACGTTTGAATTTGTGTCGTTAGAGGTCCAAAAATTGGCCAAAAAACGGCTGGCGAGCCAACTTTGAGGGGGTGTAGCTCCGGTTCTAGGGGGGTGTTTTTCTTCTAATATGCGCCGAAGGTCATCGTTCGTGGTCTAGTTTATGCTCATAAAATTTTAGCCGGATCGGTGAGATGAACCCCCTTGCCCCCCGTAAGCTGACTTTCTCGCGAAATGCATGTTAAAGTTTGTGATGAGAAGTGATCTTTTACAGGGAACAACAGAGTCAATCAGTACAGCAGCAGGGTAGTGATAGGTGGAGCGGAGCAAGATGTGGCCAAGGCGAGCCCAGTGGTGGCTGAAGGTGATGGTGGTGAGGAGGAGGAGGAGAATGTAAGTTGTCGTTTTTCTATACCCTATTCTCAATGGTTTCATTATAGCCGAGGTGCGAGGAAAGAACTACATAAATCATAAAGTGAGCCTTCTGCGCCAAATGGTACAGCAAAGAAACGGGAATACGAAAACATCTGGTGGGGTCACACAACGCAGTGGGGACACTGGACATCGGATGCAGAGTGGAGAAGCGTGGTGGGCGGAGGCGGACATTGGAGCCTCCACAGGAATCGACTGTGACATGGAGAAGGGTGATTGCTCTACATTGGTCTCCTGGTTTGGAACACTACGACTACTAAAGCAATGAGCTATAACGAGTGTGACCACATCCCTAGAATGAATGCCACATGCTATATAGAGCTCGAGAATTACAAAACCGGAAACACTAAGCACAACAGCAAACACAACACCCTGGATCTTTTCGATTTCAAGCCTTAGACCGGCCCTTTGTGATCGGTCAGGCCCGCAGCCGCCATCAGCCAACCGAATTTCTCTTGTGCGAACAGACAGATAGCCTGTAGCTTAATGTGACAAGTCTGAAGCGCAACCAGTTATGTATGACAAGCTTATCTATAGTCAAGTGAGGACATGCATTGGCGGAGAAAATGCGGAGGGGTATGGAGCGACGGAATTCCACATCTGCCTAGGGAGATTTCGAATCCTCCTGAATTCTACTGATATTTTACTAGTGGATTTTTATTTTACTATTTACTAAAATTACTACAAATTCGGCTCTTAATTCAATTTTTATTTTTATACCTTGTCCTTAGCTACCCAGTGGCTGCTCTACAGTAGTGTCGGGTTTTAACAAATGGACGATAAAGTTTCAGTTTCAGCTTTGTTTTACTACCAGACAGCTCCAATTTAGTAATTTTTATTTTACTAATAATCTTACTCATTTTACTAATATTTTACTACGATTTTACTAGTCATTAGGAGCAATTTTGCATCATTGACGCCAAGATATAATGACTAATTAATGTTGGTGCTAAATAGTTGCTAGATTTAATCATGATACGAGGTTTTCAAGAACTTTAGAGACTAAAATGTTTAAAATTCAGTTGACAAAAGTGCTCGCACACATGTGTACATGTGCGTTGTATAAAGTTATAAGTTATGACTGATTAAGAAAGCGAAATCATAAGACCGGTTCTTCTGTTACAGCCTGCAGAGCTAAGAGTGCCTATAGGTACTTTTCAACCATTTTTGCTATGCGATAGCATATGTTCAGTCTCACAGGCATTGTCTTTATCTGTTGTGGACGCAAGCAGAAACTGACTGGAAAGCCACTTAAGATTGGGGCTTTCTTATTAAAATTCTGACGATCTGTCATTATTACAATTGACAGACACGGGCTATCATTTCGGCTAGGGGTGATAAATTTTCAAAATCTGAGGGGCTGGCTGGAGGTGGTAGCGGCGGCTGATGAGGTGAGATGGTAAGCCAAAAAGTCCGATTTTTCGCTAGAATCAAGGTTTTTTGGCTTTTTCCTTTAAGGTTGAAATAAGCTAGTCTGAGCTCATTCACACCTAACCTAGGCATACTTTCATCATAACATTATTCCAAAAAAATCGTGAAGGGGGTAGCAGTAGGCTGAGGAGGGGTAGGTCAGAGCCTGCGAGGGTAAACCCCTCAGCCGCCTTTGTCCATGTCTGTTGTTGACTTAACCTGTGATACCCTCGTTTGGTTTTCATTCTAGATAACTGTTATAGCATCCTTGCTTAGTTGGAAGCAAAGCTGAAGATGGTAGGCTCCAAAATCAGGCCTATTTTAATTATACTTAATATACTTAATTTAATTAAATGTGGTAAGTAAATTATAATTAATTTATATTTCTCTCAGATGTGGTAAGTAAATTTTAATTTAATTATATTTCTCTGGGCATGCGGTAAGTAAATTTTAATTTAATTATATTTAAAATAAATTTACTTAGCAACAGTAGTTACAGGCGGCCGCGACAACGAAAAACGCGCCGCAATATGTGCCGCTTGAGAAGCCAACCAAAAGAGGAGTCGGCCGACCACAAGTACAGATGAATTGGCACTGTGAAGACGTGCAGGCCTATGTGAAGGACTTTGAGGCACAAAGGGACAAGAGTAAGCTGCTTGCCAAGCTCGCTTCCACTTCCGGCATTTCGCTCACCATCCAAACAATGATAAAACATCTGAAGCAATACTATCCGCAATTGGACTTGGACAGAGAGGTATTAGTAATTTACTTTCACTCAAAGAGCATGGAATTAGAAATTAGAAAAAGAAAAAGGTGATAGTCATACGTACGTGGTGTAACAGGGGGTCTGCCCCCCACCCTGGTGGTGTAACAGGGGGTCTGCCCCACGCTGTAAAAAGACGCCTACACTTGACTGCGTGTCTGTTGTTTTTTGCTTCGTGAGATGTCAAAGAAAAGCTCGTCTCAGCCTGATCCCTCTCTGTCGGAGATCTTGGAGCTCGTAAAAGCGTTACTAAATGGCCAGGAACGCTTTTTCTCAGAGTTGAAAGAGCTGCGTCAAGAGAACAACGAACTGAGGAAGGAAAATGCAGAGCTGCGTGTGCAGAACCCTATTCAAGTTCTACCGTGTTCGCGCGCATCGGCCATGCAGGGAGAGCAGAGTGTTCGCGTCGGGACCCGTTCGCTGGCAGCTGGCAGGCAAACCAACATGGCCTCACTGACCGGCCAATAAGAACCGAGGAATGAGGAGGAGGCGCGCAGATGATTGGTCGGAGGCGGAGTTTCGGAGTGCGTGAAGCTCGGTGATAGGGTGATCGTGATCCAATATGGCGCTCTCTGTATTCATTTTCTCCAACTCACCCAGTACTTTATTCTTTTCGATTTGGTAACTAGTGTGCGGCTGCGCAGTAAAGACTTGTCTGAAGAACTGGTTTCGCAGATCAAGCAGAGCCCGCCTAGCTTAGCCAACGCGACTCCGAGGACCGAGAACAAGCCTCCTGCAGTGAGTGCCTCGTCCTGTCGACCGCCTGTAGTGTGGTAACTTGTCGCGTTTTCTCGGGTAGACACTTAGTGCGAAATTGATACTTTTTGCCTACTCTTCTCGGCTCTCTACCGGCTGACTTGATCAACGGAGAGGGCGTCAACCTACACCATTTTCTTCTCTCACTACCTTCTCTTCGGCAACACGTTTTATTTCAACTTTCAACAAAATTACCAAATTAAACTTTTTACTAAAAATCACCTCTTCTGCACCTGCCGCAGCGTCCACCGTCCAGCCTCAGCTTTATTCTGCCTAACCCCAGGAACCACCAACAATAGGGGTTAGGACAGATTTGGAGGTTCAACACCAAGATTAGGGAAGATCGCTAATTTGCTGTTTAAAGATGGAGTGCAAGAGAGGAAGGACGCAGTACCGCGGACCTGCCAGAGCAAGGACGCAAGGAAGAGGAGCTCCCCGTGCGAGAGGAGGACAGGCCAGTCGCGGAGCCGGCAGAGGACTGCTGGCCCAAACTCGCAGGGACGATTTGGCCGCTGCCAGTCAACTTGACCAGCAGGAACACGGAGGAGCGATGCACATGGGTAACTTACCTACACGACAGCTAGCCGCCGTGCTGACTACAACTATGACTACGTCAGACGGAGCGGCAGCACTCACCGCAGAGCCGACCGGCGCTCGTTTGGGGTCCGCGGAGGCGGATGACGTTCCCCGAACGGGTAGCAACGGGTCGGCACCGACTACGACTTCCAGTCAGCCGCAGGCAAAGAGGAGACGTCATCCGCGGCACCTTGTCATTCGAAGGAGCAGCGAGAACGGCTATGGACCTCAGCGGCTGCCGGGCACGACCACCACTCAGGAGAGTGGACAGGTCGCCGGCACGCACGGACAGCGCGCTCAACAACAACACAGCTACGAGTCGGCTCCCTCCAGTTACGGGCCCCACTCAGGAGGGTGTACAGGCCTCTGGTGTTCGTGGACGGCCGGCTCACACCTACGACTACGAGTCTACGTACCCGCCGGACACGGGCCCCACTCAGGAGGGTGTACAGGCCCCTGGTGTTCGCGGACGGCAGGCTCACACCTACGACATTGAGTCTACGTACCGGCCAGGCACAGACCCCACTCAGGAGAGTGTGCAGGTTTTTGGTGACCGAACCGACGCACCGACACGACGACGACGCAGCCTCTGTCTGGGACAGTGAGGAAACGTTGCAACGCTGTCAGACGCACGGCTCTACGGGCCAGGAGGACGACGAGGTTGCTGAGTCGGTCGTGCGTCACTTTCATCAGAATGACCGCAGGTACGAAAACAGACGTTGACTGGCAGGAGTGCGACATAGCCAGTCAAGTGCCAATATCTACAGCGCTGGTGTTGGGCCACCGGCTAGAGCGGCCCCCGCCGGTCGGGAAGCAACTACCTCCATGGAGGAGCTGAAGTACATGCAGGCGCTGCACCAGACGTTGCCGTCGCTGCCTGTGGCCACTCACTCGCCTCATTTGAGAGCGCTTCTGCAGGAGACCGGCAACGCTAGCGAGGAGGAAATGCCAGCTCTCACGGACGAGACACAAACAGCTGCCCATACCAGGCAGCTGTCAGGTAACTTATTCAACCCACGGCAGATGCGTTTCCCGCCGGGCATGTTGTACAAAGCGCCGCCTGGGCCTGGTTTTCGGGGACACATCTACGACCCTACCAGACCTCCACCGACCGACAATCCCAGACCTCGGCCGCGTTCAGCCGGTGCTCGGTCGAGAGGGAGAGCTGCGTCGGTGACAATTGGCAATCGCAGACCCCGACTGGACCCTTACGGCTGGCCAGAGGAGGCGCTTCAGCTCGGTCGACGGGATCACCACTACGCGTGCGCTTTTGCACCGGAGGAGGGAACGGACTATACCTACACCCGTTCTCTGACACATTCGCCATCCCCGGATGTGTGGAGCGGACCTTTGGCTCTGCACCCTGCTCGGTCGGTGTCGGCATTCACTGTACATAGATGCACTCAGTCACCACATCTCACTGTGACGGTGACAAACACAGAATCTCCGCTTCAGGGACCTTCCAGGGAACAATGAACAACTACGGGTACGTGCTGGAGCGAAACCACCATCCTGATGGAGGGTGAGCAACATACGGACCACCCTTACACACAACCGCCGGGCATGAGAAGAGCCTCGCCGACGCACAGGAGAACACCGGAGACAGTTACGGTTACGAATACGGGTAGAAGGATGGCTGTGAAACAGAAGCGCCCGGAGAAATCCGAGGCGTTTCTCCCCTATGCGACGGAGGAGGGCCAGATGCAACGAACCCGCTCTGCGGCCGGCAGCGACCGACCGCCGGAGCCGCCCCGGTCGGGCAGAGCTACGCCTGACTCCGTCCGCTCTCATTCTACAACTGCAGGTAGTCAGGACCGGACGGTGCGAGAGGACCCGGTGTCGGAGACTGTCATTTGGCAAACCATCCAGGACAGAGTGCAGAAGGAGATCTTACAGGAGTCTCTCCGGACTCGCCGACAGGGAAGTAGCAGCCGGGGTCTGGCCGCTTCCTACACAGAATGCGAACGGCTGGAAAGAGAGGAGAATCAAGCGCGAGAGGAGGCAGAGAGAGTTTCCGCGGTTGCCAACCGAGTCTCGCAGGCTGTGAAACAGGACGTACAACAACTTGTCGAGCGTACAGTCAAACAACAAACTCTGGACCTCCGCCGCCGCCGCCGCCGGGCCGAGGACGAGCGACGGCAGATCGCAGATCGGCGGATGAGCGACGGCAGATCGGCGAGTACTGGGAAGGAATGCGAGCGCGGCAGGCGGAACTTCTCAAATGAGTCAGAGAATCTAGAGAAATCGAGCAAAGGACTCGAGAGACCAGCCAACGTGCCGAGGAACATCGATGTTCACCCGCCCGACAGCCACAACCGAAGGGCGGAGGAGAGGTAGAAGCGGCGACTCGCTCTCTGCCCGCTAACGTCGGTCCAGAGGGGGAGTCCGATGAGGACAGCGTGTCTGAGCACAGGGAGGACGCAGCACCCACTAACACTCACGAAGTGGCGAGACAGAGATTTCGGTTGGCGAGTAACGTACCTCGGGAGAGACCGCAAGGAGACTTCTCACGGGCTCCTGGTACTCCGATGAACATGAACGCCGGTACCTACCGCCCTCCACACTACGAACCAGATGAAAACGGAGACCCTGTCTTCCACCGGCCTTGGGCACCGCCGGAGCCGCGGGACTTGCGATGGCAGTTCCCAGGGACTGTACCAGAAGAGGGACCGCCAGATCGACCACGGGAGTGAGTTCCAGAATGGTACCGACGGGTCAATTTCGTCGGGCCGATCGGACAGGTCGCTGCACCAGACCCTGTTCAGGAGCGAGAGGAACGGGGCCAAAACAACTTCCACAGGAGACCTCGCAGGCAGGAGGAGGTGGCAGCCATCTTGGAAAGAGCAGTTGGTCGAGACGTTGAGCAGCGAGCGCGAGAAGATCACCGAGCGGTGATGTGGCATTACGCTGCACACGCTAGCCAGCGCGAACCCATCACCCGTGGTCAGCACGCCGACCTCCAGATAGCGTCCGAGGACCAGGCAATGCTGGATTGGAACGAGACCACCAATCTTCGACAGTGGCTCGGACCTAACGAACCGGAGCAGCCACCGACGGCCCGGGAATGGTTGCTGACTCAGTTCCACAGACCCTGCCGGTCCGAGGCGATTTCCTACCGAGCAACGCTGATTTGTACCCGGATCGTCTCCGCCGATGGCGAGAGGGTCAGACCGACAGGAGGGGCGACCCGACACCGAGACCATTGACGGCCCCGGCGGAAACACGGGTGGAGCAGGCATTGGAGATTGAGGGTCTTAACCACTGGGAGGACCCGGCTCGCGCCCGTGCGGCGGCACGCACCGAAATCAGCTCCTACCACCCGGCGGCTTCGTCTTGGCGTGTGGCCACTCGCGTACATGAGATGTCGCCCTACCACGAGCGGCCTGACTACTTGAGTGAGTACCCGGAGGCAGAACTAGCTACATCGTACGAAGTAACACCACCTGTTTCTCAGGTTTCGACTTGCGCGAGACCCAGTCGCAGGACGGTGGTGAGTACGCAGCCCGCAGCCGGTTCTACTGGCCAGAACGCCGAGTGCTCTACAGCTTCGGCTACCAGAGCGATGACGACCCGGACGAGCCGAACTCAGACTAGAAGGCCAAGAAGGACTAACATGGCCACTGGCGTAACCAACACCGGTCAAACGGAACGACCTGGACCACCCACCACCACCACCGAGGATATCCATCAAGTGGCACCAGGAGATGGAATGCGTCTTCGGAACTGTGAAGCCCAGCTGGCAGAACAGGAGCTGGAACTACAGAGATACCGGCGGTATCTTCGTCGAATCCATCAGGCCGACCCCCGCTGGGACCCGACACCGTCTCGGTCGGTCAGTCCAGAAGGGAGGGAACTACCCACTGAGGCACCTCCTGCCAGGACTGGTCAGCCTGTTCGACGACCTCTGCATCCAGGCGATGTTCAGATCCTGTCTCGGCCCGCTTCTGAGGAAATCGCCCCAGATCGACCGCGATCACCACAGGACCGGCCCAGTCGAGGAATATGCACCCGGGAGACAGAGGAAACTCTGTGGCGAGACTACGACTTGAACCGCCGAAGCAGACAGCTAGAACAGGCGCTGACTCGGGCCGAGGAAGCGCTACGCACCCAGTCGCTTCACTACACTTCCCACGAGTTGGAGGCACTACGGGACACTTACCTCCACCAGGTGCGGCAAGCGGCCAGAGACACTGGACAGGGCGAGGACCGAGCAGAGGAACGAATTCGAGAGTTGACCACCGCAGGACTACAACATTTGCAACACACGGCTAACCTGCAGACTCTCCAAACTGGAGGAAGCGCTAACAGGAGAGCGGTGCCCCGGGACGATCGCGTTGTGTCAGGATATGTGGAGGCCCAGGATGACATAGCGGAGCGTCAACAGCTAATGGCCAACTTGCTGAACCGAGCCGAGGACACTCTACATAACATCGAACTTCGAGCGGCCGACCAGCGCAGGGAACCCTTCTATCTGCGTTCCTTGAAGTTGCCGAAATTTGACCAGGATGTGGAGGACGTCCGGCAGTTCCTCAACGATTTGGAGGAATACTTCGTTTTCGCCAAAGTAGTGGAGGACGAAGCGAAGGTGGCCCTGGTCAAGAGTGCAGTACCTAAGGCCATGCGTGCTGCTATAGACACTGTGCCGCTGACTGAGCGTAGGACGTATGCTCAAGTACAAACATTGCTGGTCGATCGGTTTTTGCCTCGGGAGAGAGCCTTGGAGGTGAAGACCGAGTTGCTACGAACCACGCAGGGCAACCTGTCCTTGGACGAGTACTACAAGGAGATTGAGCGCAAGTCGTTGCGCCTTCACTACACCGAGCCGGGGGGAAACCTCACTGAATGGCAGTTGTTGATGTTCTTCCAAGGGTTGACCCCGGATCTGCGCCAAAAAGCCAGGGAACACAACATAGAACAACATTGTTTCAACTTGGCAGATGCTCGCCGGGCGATGCAGCGCTTTGAGCCCATCGAAACGGAGCGAGCTCTTAGACCACCGCGGACTGAACCTCTCAGACGTGCTCCGCCCAGGACTCAACCTCCGAATCGGGCCCCGGTCCGATCTGGCCGAGCTCCAGAGCCCACAGGCGTGAATCCGACTCCCGATATCCGCCGGAGACCACCGGAAGGATATACACGTGCAGGAGTGAAGACACTGCCGAAAAATCAGACGTGGACTCGAGAGGCATGGGTGAAGTGGGTTAAGAAGAACCCACCTGAAAAAGACAAGGCAGTAAATGACGCTGCCTACGAAAAAGCTATGGACGTTTTTCGCGGAAGAGTCAACCTAGTGGAGGGCAGCATCGACGGAGAGGAACTCGAGGAGTTCGAAGACCTTCAGCCAGAGGACGGCTCGGAATTAGAGGACGAGGAGACAGAGGTGGGGGTAGTCGAAATTAACCCCGTTCAACCAACGGAGCTGAAACCTGCCAACTCTGCGCTCAAACAACCAGAGGCAATCCCTCTACGATTGCTAAAAGTGAACATCGGACCGGAGGAAGTTTCTGCCCTCATCGACACAGGGGCAGTGACCAACTTGTGTGGACGAGAAGGCCTCCGTGCTATTCTGAAGGAAGGAAAAACTCGAGGAGTGAAGACCACCTTGCACGGAGCACACGTGGTGTGGCTGAAGGGGTTCACTGGAGGAGGAAGGGAGAGCCGACATGTGGTGGACACTACTCTCTCGTACCATGGTCACCAAGCTAAGATGCGGTTCGTGGTAGACATGAAATGTCCCTACCCCTTGCTGGTAGGACTTCCAGGAATCAAGGTTTTTCCACACCTGCTAGTAACTCTGCTGTCCCAGCTGGTGGAAGGACAACCGCTACCAGAAATTGGTCCGGCTCCCGCAGAGAAGACCGAGGAAATGTCTGAGACGGCCCGGCCATGTACACCTGCCGGGGAAGGAAATTCTACCCCGGTGCTGAGTATCTCCAACTGCACTACTCCGGAGGGAGCTATCCCCGTACACATGATATCGACACGGGAGATTCAACCAAATTGCGTAGAAACAGTCACTGGCAGCGCCAAAGGAGCGACGCTGGATGAAAAACACTACTACTTCATCCCTGCCCCGGAAACAGAAGTCGAATTGAAGGTGCAGTACCAGACGGAACATTACACTGACCAATCAATATTGGTCACGGTGGCCAATCAGACAGACAGCGTCATCACAGTAGATGCAGGAACGGAGGTTGGCAAGCTGGTAGAACACGCTACACCCAAGGACGCAGCAGCGGAAGAAAGCCGCCAGAGGGCGGAAGCCACTGTACAACAGATCATAGCTGCAGTCGAGGAGCCACGGCCACCAACGCCAGGGACGGCGCACCCCCTGGGTGGTCTAACCGCCGAGGAAGTGGAGGCGGTGGAAGCAGCCATCACCCGCATTGTCACTGAACCAGAGGAACGGAGACCAACCATGGCCGGCTTGCTCCCGTTCGACGATCTGCCTCCGCAGATTCGGCGGGACTTACTCACCTTTCTGCTAGAACGGAACGAGGCGTTCAGTCTCACGGAGGATGAAATTGGTGACTGCCAGGTAGCCTACATGGAAATCGATACCGGAGAGGAGAGACCGGTCACGCAGGCACTGCGACGGCTACCCTTCCACGTAAGACCGAAGGTGGAGGCAAAAATCGCAGAGTGGCTCGAAGCCGGCATCATTCGCCCATCACAGAGCCCATGGGCATCGCCAATCGTTCCGGTAATCAAGAAGAAAGGAGACCTCTGGTTGTGTGTGGATTTCCGGGAGCTCAACAAGGTGACCAAGAAGAACAGATTTCCTCTTCCCCGGATCGACGACCTACTAGACGCTATTGGGCAGGTGAAGCCCACTTGTTTCTCAACTTTGGACATCCGCTCCGGATTCACCAACCTCCACATGCACCCTGATAGCATAGAAAAGACGGCGTTCATCACCCATAAAGGACTCTACGAGTTTGAACGAGTGCCTTTTGACCTGTGCAACGCTCCCTCCTTTTATCAGGAGGTGGCCCAGCGCATCCTTGGACACATCGATCCTACTCGAGTGTTCACCTACTTGGATGATGTGCTGATCATCTCGGCTACCCTGGAAGAGCACAAGGGACTGATGGACCAGGTGTTCCGAGCACTCCAATGAGCCGGGTTCCTGATCAACTTGACCAAATGCAACTTTGCTCGGCCACACGTACTGTTTCTGGGTTTCCAGATCAGTGCCGACGGGATACGAACGGACCCCGAGAAGATCGAGAAAGTGAAGAATTGGCCCCGGCCAACTAACCTGAAAACATTGAGGAGCTTTATCGGTTTTTGCAGCTACTACCGCCGGTTTATTAAGGGATTCGCGCAGATGGCCGCTCCCCTCCACGCGCTGGTCAAGAAGGAGACAACTTGGACCTGGGGCGACTCGCAGGAGACTGCCTTCCTCACGTTGATTCAGCATCTAATCAACACGCCAGTGCTCAACTACCCCGACTTCTCAAAACCCTTCATCATCGAGTCAGATGCCTCGGGGATTGCTATTGCAGCCATACTGGCGCAGGAGAACGAAAAGAAGCAGCGACACCCGGTAGCATACGCCAGTCGCAGTCTCCGCCCGAATGAACTCAACTATAGCACTATGGATCGGGAATGTTTGGCGCTGGTGTACGGTATCCAGCAGTTTCGGGTGTACATCTTTAATCACCAAGTAACTTTAATCACTGATCACAATGCGTTACGATATTTACAGGAGAAACAACTGGTGCAACGGCTGGCGCGATGGGCTCTCCAGATCCAGGAAATCATGCCGAACATTGTCTACCGTCCTGGACGGGTCAATCATGGAGCGGACGCTCTGTCGCGGATGCCTCAGGACCGACTGGAGGAGCGAAACCTTCACGGCATCTCTGACGTAAATCTCTCAGAGGGGAGACCGTACGCGGAATTGGTCACGCAGTGAGTGCCGTACGACGACATGTTGGTGATGAAGGTTCACCTGGACATGCCGGTCAGCCGGCCACTTTGGAAACACCTCACGGATAGCGGGCTGGACTTGTTACCGCCACTCGATCAGCCTGCGGTAATGAACGCCTGCGTGATGGGCACTATGGGACACTTCCGTGACCGGATTCACGCACTACCGGTCCTGCCGATGATGCAGGTTCCAACTAGACAGGACATCGAACAACTTGCCGCCATGCATCAAAAACAGGATCTGAAATGGTCGGCAATGATCACCTACAAAACCACGGGTGAACTACCAGCAGACTTGGAACTTTCCAAGTGGATCCAACGTTACCAGGAGGAGTACATTGTCACGGGCGAGTTGCTTTGGCACGTACACGTCGTTCCTGCTGCGCCGGGCACAACCCCGGCAGACCAACTTCAGAGGTTGCAACTTTGCATCCCACTGCCCCTTTGGCCCTGTCTGTTGTACGACCACCACGGGGCGCGAACGTCGGGACATTTCGGCATCAGCAAGACCTACAACAGAATGAGGCGGCTGTATTATTGGCCGCAAATGCGACAGGACATCGCCCAACAGGTGCATGGTTGCCTGCTGTGTGCTACTCGGCGTGGTCAGTCGCCGACGGAGAACCCTCCAATGGGGATGATGCCTCTTCCAGTGGAACCGTTCCAACGACTCTACATGGACACACTCAAGCTCAATCTCACGGCCACTGGATACACCTACGTCCTGGTGATAATGGATGCCTACACCAAATTCGTAGTAGCGCAGCCGTTGCGAGACCGCAGGGGTCATACGGTTGCACAAGCGCTGCTGGACCGAGTCTTCATGATTTTCGGTCCCCCAAAGGAGATCGTCTCAGACAACGGAACCGAATTCAAAAATCGCTCGGTTCAGCGTCTAATGGAGATGTACGACGTACAACACGGCTGGGCCCTGCCCTACTCTCCACGGACTGGAGGGTTAGTGGAGAAAATGAACTCCACGCTGGCCAACATGCTGTCTCGACTAGTGAACAAGGAGGCAGACGACTGGGACCTCAACTTGTCCACAGTAGTCTACACCTACAACGCTACGCCCCAGTCCGCTACACAACTACCTCCTGCGGAGATGGTGTTTCTACGGCGTTTGCATCTACCCAGCTCAGTGCCTGGAGCCCACCTGACGGGAGACCGAATGGTGGACGGCCCGACTGACGAGGACCGACGGCAAACCTGGCAACGTGACCGGCACCTGTTGGAGGACAACTTGCGACGCGCCCAACTGACCAACCAGGAGCGATTCAATCACCGATGGGGCGCTAAGGAGACGAAGATCCGGCCGGGCGACAAAGTGATGTGGTACGACCCTGGAGTATGGACGATGAAGCTGGCCATGCAGTACACCGGCCCCTACCAGGTGGTCGAGCTCCAGGGACACCAAGCAGTCATCGTGCCGATCGGAGGGAGAGACCACACTCCTCGGCGGGTGCATCTGCAACATTTGTCGCGCTGCTACCCTGAATTGGAAGGACCGAGTTTCCTGGGACGAAAAGGAGCTGAACAGGTGCAGGCTCCTGCCCCGGAGCTTCCTGTTCTTCCAGAGGAGCAGAGGGAGACTGTCGAGGGAAACATGGAGCAGGACCATCTCCCGGAGCCAGAGGAGGACCGAATCCCGTCCGACCTGGATGAGGAGGAGGAGATTGAGTACTAAGACCCTCAACCTGCCCTGTACATAGTGTATATAGATGTTCGTGTAATTGGGTCAACATCCTATCTCCTACCTCCTGCCCTCCATAGAAGCGCTCCGACTCATCACAAGACTGGCTGCTAGCGGCGTAGTGCCGCCCATCTCTCCCCCTCTTGTCGCATAGAGGCGCGGGATTAGTTACGAGGATTCGCTGGCGCGTCGGAATTTGGTTGTCTCAGTGCTTATGCTACCTAATTCTAGCCCCAACCAACAACTGCTGCCAGCTATGTCGTCTGGGATGAGTGAATCATTGGGGCTGCCCTACGTCCAGCGGTAAACCACTGCGTCTGCCTGCCGGGAATTGTTTTGTTTGCATCCTCTAGTGGTGTTGGCACTAGTTTAGTTGCTTCACTCACCTCCTGCTTGGCGTGATTTCTTCTTCCGGCCACCTACGACACTACAATGATATTTTTGAACAACATTCCTTGTTGCAGTCCGGACCGCTACAAGACGCAGCTCCTACCACCAGACAAACTATTGTTTGTGTTGTGTTGGTTAGAGTCAAGGAGTGCGCAGCATTGGGCAGCCATGGCCAGTCAACCACCGCCCGGACCGAGTCGATCACCAGATGGAGGAGGAGGAGGCGCCGGTGAGAGACATGTGGAGGAACCCACGCCGATGGAGGAGGAGCCGGACCAACCAGCCACATTGGGTCGATCTAGTCGCCGACCCCCATCGAGCAAGGGCAGCCGTCCGCTGTCACGGCCGGGATCAACACCACCACCGCCACAACTGCAGGTACGACCACTGCCACCAGCCGCTTGTCAAGCAGCGGCAGGGACGTCACAGAGCGGTGATCAGCAGTCGCCGCCACGGAGGACGTTCCCGGAGAAACCGAAAACCAAGAAGAAACACTATGACACTGCCAGTGAGGACGATTCGCCTGTATCGAAACGCGAGCTGGACCAGCAACGACGTCGGCCCGACCGTAGTCCAGGCCGCCGCTCTTTGAGAGGACCGGAAACACGTGATTCTGCCAGGAAACCGACTACTAGCAGCAAACGGATGGCCGATCCCGCGGAAACCGTCCGTTCATCCAAACGATCCAGACGGGATGATGTTCGCTCTACACCCTCGTCGAGTGAACATTCTGGCCAACAACCTGTTACTTGTCCATCACCGGGACCGGGGGATGACCAGCAGGGCTCCAAGGACCGACACGAACGCGGTGGGAAGTCTAGTCCGAGGAGGAAGAAGGAGTCTGCTGACCGTGCCGGCCCGAGCAAACAAGAGGGGCCTGCCAGTCCGCGGAAACATCACCACCATCACCACGGTAGGAGCGAACGTACCAGCTCGCGGAGCCATGTAGAGAGAGAGGACCGAGCCAGCTCCAAGGGCCGAAAAGAGAAGGGAGCCAGCCACCGGGACAAGGGTGAGCGTGCCAGTTCTCGGAGTAAGACGGAGAAGGGCGAGCGAGCCAGTTCGCGCGGCCGAACGGACTGAGACAAGTGAGCCAGTTCACATGGCCGGACAGACCATGACGAACGAGCTAGTTCGCGGGGTCGGACGGAGAAAGGAGGACGTACCAGCTCGCGAGGCCCCGTTGAACGAACCAGTTCTAAGGGCCGATGAGACGGAGAGGAAAAGACCAGCTCCAAGGACCGCCGGGGGCGTGACGACCACACCAGCTCGGACAGACGCGATTCCCGAGGAAGGACGGGCTCTGACCTACAACCGGATGCGAGGGCACATCGAGACCCTCCACGCTCACCTGTCTTCGTCTGACCAGGTCGTGGACGTGGAGTCTGGGGACCCGCCTCAGGAGGACGGCCTGGCCGACCTGATTTCCAGCAAGCTCGGGCGCCGCGCTCTGCACCGGTGCTACCCGACGTTGCAGTCACAGACGAGAACGAGTGGCAAAAACAACGGGTGCCTTCGGTTACACGAAAACCTGCTCGTACACGTAATACCGCTGGAATTGGTTTGCCACCATCTGAACCTCCAGGCGGCGGTTCGCGGTCTTACGAACCATGGCCAGACTGGCAACTAGATGAACAGGAGGACTATGAGCTTTACTACACCGAGGAGCAGATTTACAAGTGGATGGAGGCAGCGGCAGCAGCTACGGGTGACCCAACGGCCACCCAGGAAGTCATGGAGGTGGTCACTGGCATCGAGCGAGGAGAGTGCCGGAACCAACAATGGCTCACCAATCGGCCGTGGAACTAGTACGCTGAGGAGGAGATCTTTCGACCAGCTGACTTGGAGGCCATCCAATACCACCTGCGGCCGGAGGTAGTCGAACAGCGCAAACGGTGCAGGGAATGGGCACGGCAGTGGCTCATTCTTGAGGCACACCCACCTCGAGGAGTGTTCCCGGAGACTCCGTTACGAACTGACCTTCCAGCGGAACCACCTATCGGCCCGGATAAGAAAACCTTGGAGAGTGAACTGCCAACGTACAACATCCGACCGATGACCGATGGCAGAGGTCAGCACCTCTACCAGGAGACTCTTCCAATGGCCCAGCTGGTGACGCCATTGGACTTTTCGGGAATGACTAGCGAGGATTGGGCCCAGTATTCCACCCAGTGGCCAGAGAACATGGACGCCCAATGGAATGAGTACTACCCTCAAATCAAACTGGACGACTACCCACAGAATGAGCTGGAGCGTATGGGCGTTGCCCCAGGGACGCACACTTTTCGACCTGGAGACTACATTGGTACACCACCGGTGATGGGTCCTATCTACCAAGAACAAACGGAGGCGTACAATGATCATCCGTCCATTGGCCGTGTGGACCCCACACAACCTAACAAGAATGGGCGGTTCGAGACCGCCATTCAACTGGCTCCCGTTCGCAACACCAGACCGGCTGATCTGATCGCGAACCTGTGTGCAAAATCAGAAAAGGGAATCTGGTGGCGCACGTACGAGTCGGTACAGGAACGTCGCAGAGCCAAGTGGAGACGTCCCGATCCAAAACTTCTCTCCATACAGCCAGAACGCGATCATCGGATTGTGAAGATGTTGGTCAAACTCTACATCTTCAATCCGGAGGCGGCAGCAGCCAACATCCCATACCACACCATGCCACAACACGCCATAATTTGGACGCTCTTGGAAGCCACCCCAGCCGGGTGGTTTCCGACACCGTTCGTTGTGGAAGGAGAACACCAGGTTTCTGACCTGACTATGATACTATCCGATATGCTCCGACACTCGCAGTTCATGTTCCATGGCTTGGCCATCATTTCCATCGATTTCGAGGGATGGTCTATCGAAGGAGACTTGCCGCTTTCGGTAGTGATGGACCGGGAGCTGCTTCGAGTTATCAAGGAAGTAGAGCCGACTGCGGAGGCCTGCCGAGCTCATGTATTGGTGGACGATCCTGCCGCTCGGAACATGATCGAGGAGGCTCTGCTCCAGGCTTTTGAGAAATTTGACAAAAGTCTGGACAAGGAATACAACCGAAGAAAGGCCGCTGCCAACAAGGCCCAGAAGTGGGCCGCTCAGAAACATTCTACGCCGGAACAACAATGGGAGGCCAAACGAGCAGAGAAGGAGGCTCTCCACCACTTGCAGAATCTGACCACCAAACGGTACGCCAAGGCCTACGAGACCGCCAGCTCCTTCAATCCGAAGAAGACTGGTATTATCTCCATCCCCC
Organism: Sabatieria punctata; assembly: GCA_030248155.1. Lineage (NCBI taxonomy): Eukaryota > Metazoa > Nematoda > Chromadorea > Araeolaimida > Comesomatidae > Sabatieria > Sabatieria punctata. The sequence continues at coordinate 13,968 of JASANB010001000.1, read as the reverse complement.
GCCGGAAACGACTGCTAAGTGCCATCGACGCGGTTAGATGAGCCGATTGCTACGTGTTGGTCAATGCTGTGGACCCTTTCTACACGGGCTCGCCATTGTCCGTGATATCCATCACCTCTACCGGATGCACGCCGCTCGTCATCTTGATGCATGCTATGACGGAGCTCCCGCCTTTCCTGCACGAGGTGCTCTGCAACCCGCAGATCATCAAGATCGGGCTTGGATCGGCACAAGACCAGGTGATGCTCAGAAACTGCACCCACCATGACGGACAACGGTGGAACTACCTGACCACCAAGCATGGATATGTTGATCTGCAGGACTGGTTGTCAGAATTGGATGGCTCCCACTTGACCTGAGGAGAGTGAGTAGGGGCCACCACTCTCTCTACCCTCTACCTTGGAGCCGGATATCCGAACAACTTCAAACAGACCATGCAGCTTTCGTCTTTCATGCCCAGTCCGCGAGGAGACCCGATTCCGCGACCGCAGACAGATTATGCAGCGCTGGATGTGGTGGACATTATGGCCGGAGCAGCGGCCATTGCGTGCATTACGCCCGACTTGGTGTATTGTTCGCCCACGGACGACGAGGACAAGCAACTTGCTATTCGCCTGTTCAACGGTCTGCGAGCAGCGTTCATGTCTCCGGACATCGAGATCGCCCGGTCGATGGCGCCAAAACCCAACGAATCGGTCTTCTTCCGACTGAGAGGCAACCCCAGGAAAGACGAGGTGCGTCATGCGGCTCAAATCGCCCAGCAATTAGACCAGGATGACCAGATCGATGAGGTGGACCAGAGCCGAGTTGTGAGCTTCTACGAGTTCAAAGGCGAGCTGGAGAACACTGCTCTGGCCATACAGAAGGAAGGCGAGGCTCTCAACTACGTGCTGAACCAAATCATCTTTGGCTATCGTAACCACGCTCATGGCTTATGGTGCGACCCGCTACATGAGTCGATGGGACAAGGAAGTGGTGTCAGTGGAACAACGACAGGCAGGCCCTCAGTCAGATCGGGCCACCTTCATGTTCTTCGGGTACACACAGCCCAGAGGATGACCACTGATCGCGGCCATCACAACCGACCTGAGAGGACTGGTTCTAGCGCAAAGGAAGGCTGTCGTTCACTACCATCGATGTCTCGCTGCGAAATCTGCGGACACCTTGTCTCTCGAGAAGCGAGCCAAGAGGACTCAAATACTCGACCGCTATCCTGATCGAGAAGTGCCGGGCGTTCATGACGAGGTCTGCCTCACCGGGGGAGACGTGGTCTGGTTGGACTCCATGCGACGAGCCATCATGTTCACGCTGGCCGGGGAGGAGCCGCCCATTTACCGACCAGATACTATCATTCGTCCGGGAAGACCGGCCACTCATGCCGAGGTACGCCAGGGAATTCGATCGAAACCTGGACCGCTGTCCGACATGCTCGCTCAGGAGACCAGAATCGTGGCTCTCAAAGGACACTGGCCGCCACCGGACCGCGAAGCTATGGGCCACGGAGACCTCCGCATGATGCAGATGTCCTTCCGCAAGGCTTTCTCGGGACCGCGGGCCGCGTTCGACTACGCCATCTTCCGACCAATGTTGATCAACTACTATCAAACGGGCGAACACAAGGAGGATGCTTACCGGCTGTCGCGACAGTTGGACCAGATCCACCCGCGCCAGACCACGGACGAGTTGCAACTGACCCATCAACAGGACTTGACGCTGTTAATGATGGAGCTAGTGAAGGAGAGAGACCAACGATTCGTCAGTTGGCAACGCAGAAAACAGCCTGTAGGATGGGAGCCATCCAGACCCGCGGAGTTTGGTCCTCTGGTACAAGACGCCAAGATGGCCTTCCAGTACGACTTGGCCGCGGTGCCTGACACTTCCCGCTCATTCCAATGGATGTTCCACACTCACATTCAACGGCGAGTTCTTTCGGAAAAGGCCGACCCAGCACTGGCGAGACGCAGAGAACAAGACGCGGTTCTTCGGGAGAAAGACCACCAACAGTACCTAGCCAGGGAACAACGGCGCAATGTACTTATGGAGAACGCCTACGAGGACTCGGGCCAACCAGTGGTGCAGCCACCATCATGGACGGCTGCTGATCGACCAGTGGAGTCGATGGATGTGAGACCGACCTCGGCTGCAACGGCGCCAGGCGAAGATTGAGAAACTCCCGGTACGGACGATCGGATGGAGCAGGGTGACCAGGAACCGCCCGCCGAGCAGGATTCGGACCAATGAGAACAATGCAGTCGAAGAGGCGACACGGTCGACGATATGAGCGACACGGCCATCCTAGGAAGGTCTGGCGAGGGCGACGAGGAATACAGCAGATCAGAGATGGACGAAGGACAATCGGACATTCGTAGTGTTGCGAGGTCGGAGGCGTCCGCCCCCAGAGCACTGGCACCAACACCTGGAATACCGCCACCGGTCGTAGTAAAAGAGGAAAAGGAACCCCACCTCTGGCGCAGGAGCCCATGGATACTTCGGGTTCTATGGCTATGGCAGCTAGCGGCACCTCGCCGCCACCGGCGGCCCAACCGACTTCCTCGCCTCAATCTACTGCCACCGTAAGAACCACTCTCACTGAGCGACAGCGCCGACTGCTACAGGACCCTACGGCCTACGACCAATTTGACTACGATGAGGACATGGCCTCAATCCGTTCGGCAAAGACGGGCCCCGTGGAGCTTGTTCCTTCAGTCACGGATGATGATCGGCTCGACGCCCGCCTCCCTCGGCCAGGCCAGGAATTCCAACCGACGGTAACGATCCAACCCTTCAGGGACATGGCCGCCGATCGACGGATCTGGACCCGTTGGGCTGACCGCCGGGACCTCATTGTTGGAAGACCGGAGAGTTTAAAGGACTTGATCACGGAAGTCCCGAGGGAAGCGACTACTCCACTGGGCATCCTTCTACCTGACACCGCTCCAGAGGCCGCCTACCTGGTGCCACTGGGCATGCAGGGTCTACTTGAACACTACCGCGGGCTCCCGCTGCCGTTCCACAAGGATGACACGATGGCGTTTGGAAAGGAATTCGACGACTTGGCGGCTCCGCGTCCTCTAAACCACTATCCTGGAGGAGATCTTCCTTTCTCTATGGCACTACCACCGTTCCACCCGGAAATGCTACTAGCGAATGCCCAATGGTTCGGATCACTGATGGCGAGCCATCCTCTTCTGGCTGGATTGACCATCAGGGAGACTATTCGAGACACCAACCAACAACTGCCAGACAACGAAGTACAGATCTCTGTCACTGGATCCGGATGGTACAACCGACTCTGGGAAGAGTTCGTGCGCCAGGCTGTGACCTCGATGCCACTGCCAGCCGGAACCCTTCGGTCGGAAACTTTTCTGAATGCGCCGGAACTGGCCGGGCTCTACCAATCCTTCATGAAGAGCAAGCTCGCAATGGTCTCCCAGGCCGGACTAGTGATTGGACAAATCTTGTCGGCCCTCATACCATTCGACCAGGACGCCATGCCGTCAACAGCCTTACTACAAACTCTGTTGCCGGAGGTCTGTTATGCAAACGGACGACAGCCGATCAGTCTTGCGCCGGTAGCCTGGGGCTTACCGTCTAAGCCTAACGGTATGGAGATCACCTGGAGACGCTACGAGAAGTTCCAGCTGGCAATGGCTCAGTTGGTGGTCAGCAACCCCTTCATTCACCCACTGGGACTCGCTCAGCTCTACCTAATGAGTCTGGGACCTAGGATGGTTCTCACTCTGCTGGGACACCCGGTGTTGGGAGCGGCTGTCACCGCCTTTGCGGCTCATCATCACTTCGCTCCTCCTGACCCACCACCTCCACCGGGAGTCACTACGGTCATCGTCGGGGTTCTAGCCGAGCTGTTCTGTTGGTACCTGCACCAACTTCGGCTCTTTCATCGAGTTATGCAGCTACGAGCGGAGCACAACCTTCGAGACTACAAAAGTCCTCAGGATGCCAACTTGCTCCCCTACATCACCAACCGTCCGCCGCAGCCTCTGTCATACGAGGAACGACAGATGATGCAGGAGGTCACCGACAACATGGCCTACTTCGTGATCAAGCAGCCGTATCAAGGAGTCGGACATCACAATGAGGACAGCAGCTACAACGATTCGGGCCAGAAGATGTTCCACCAACTCCGCCCACAGGTAGGATACGTCCGACGTCAGCAGTCTTATCGGCACTTCCGACTGCAACGATTCATTCTGACGCTGGGGTGCTACCGCGCCGATCGAGGCGTTCCACCGTGGAGTACGCTGACCCCGGGATACCTCGTTCGATGGTTCAATCCCGTCGATTTCTATTGCTCTGCAGCCAATCGAACGGACTGGTATGCCTACAAGATACCTCCACCCATGCCGGCGCAGCTGACCGTCCCGGACAACATCATGAAGCGAATCCGAGCTAACATCGCTGCCGGCATGCTCTCGCTGTGGGATCCCTATCCGGACGTGGAATCGGACCCGCGCTGGAGACGCACGGGACACCAACTGGTTCAACCGGAGCTGATTCAGCCGTTCCATCTAGTGGCTTCTAGACGAGACTCCAGGGAAATCACTGCGGCGCAAGGAAGCCGCTCAGGAGCAACAGTCCCTATCAAGGATGGACGCTAGATCGCCGGCGTACATCAGTTCGTGGAGGTGACGTTCGCCCCTACGCCGTCATCTGGAGGTCCGGGCACTGGCGCTCCCGGCCCTCCCTGACTACTACTACTACTCGTCTTTCTACTAACACCCGTTACTAACGTCTTCACTAGTGTCTTCGGAGAGCGGCCTTGGCGCCGAGGATGTCGCCGACCAGAGGGGGAGTCGTGTACAGAACCCTATTCAAGTTCTACCGTGTTCGCGCGCATCGGCCATGCAGGGAGAGCAGAGTGTTCGCGTCGGGACCCGTTCGCTGGCAGCTGGCAGGCAAACCAACATGGCCTCACTGACCGGCCAATAAGAACCGAGGAATGAGGAGGAGGCGCGCAGATGATTGGTCGGAGGCGGAGTTTCGGAGTGCGTGAAGCTTGGTGATAGGGTGATCGTGATCCAATATGGCGCTCTCTGTATTCATTTTCTCCAACTCACCCAGTACTTTATTCTTTTCGATTTGGTAACTAGTGTGCGGCTGCGCAGTAAAGACTTGTCTGAAGAACTGGTTTCGCAGATCAAGCAGAGCCCGCCTAGCTTAGCCAACGCGACTCCGAGGACCGAGAACAAGCCTCCTGCAGTGAGTGCCTCATCCTGTCGACCGCCTGTAGTGTGGTAACTTGTCGCGTTTTCTCGGGTAGACACTTAGTGCGAAATTGATACGTTTTGCCTACTCTTCTCGGCTCTCTACCGGCTGACTTGATCAACGGAGAGGGTGTCGACCTACACCATTTTCTTCTCTCACTACCTTCTCTTCGGCAACACGTTTTATTTCAACTTTCAACAAAATTACCAAATTCAACTTTTTACTAAAAATCACCTCTTCTGCACCTGCCGCAGCGTCCACCGTCCAGCCTCAGCTTTATTCTGCCTAACCCCAGGAACCACCAACAATAGGGGTTAAGACATGCGCGAACGCCTGACACGCCTTGAAAGTGGTCAGCCGACCTCAAACGCTGACATGACACCTGACTCGATTGTTTCTGCCTTTGACGAACTGCAACAACGACAAGAGAAGGCCAACAATTTGGTTTTGGTCAATCTTCCTGAGTCTACTGACGAGCACGACCAAGAGTTGGTGGAGGAGGTGGTTTCGAATGCTGGAGCTCTTCCATCTGCGATTACTGAGATTTTCCGCATGGGTCAGACTGGCCATCGTCAGAGAAACCCAAACCGCCCAATAAAAGTGAAGATGTCGAATCCGTGGGACAAACGTAAGACTCTGTTCAATCAGAAAGATGCGTTGGCTAAGGCGGGTATTAGTGAGGCGTTCTTCCGTCACGATCTTACTGACAAACAACGACATGAGGAAGGAGCATTGCGAGACAAACTGAGTGAACTGCGTGAGGAGAACGGCGACCGCACTCTGCTGATTCGTGACGGAGTGATTGTTGAGAGAGTGAAGCAGGGAAGTCGGTTTGTGGTGTTGAACATGTTGGGTCTTACATGTTAGACGAAACACCACTAATGATATTAGGTGATTTTAATTATCCAGAAATACGTTGGACTGATCATGATCTAGCCCTCTCAGCACCAAGCAAAGATTTCTTTAATGCTATTATGCTAGAATATGGCTTGACCCAGACCGTACTCGAAAAAACCCATGAAAAAGGAAACATTCTCGATCTTGTATTTCTAAATGAACCTGAGCTTATGACTAAATTAAAGGTAGTTTCGCCCCTTGCAAACTCTGATCACTTTGGTGTAACAGGTTTAGTTGGTCCCTTTGATTTTGAGAAGAAATGTAACATTTTTAGAAATTTTGACAGAGCTGATTTAGTTGGCATGTTTTCATTTCTAAATGCAGTAGACTGGGTCACTGCTTTTGATGCATGTACGAATGTAGATCAATTTTGGTCACTTTTTAGTGAAACAATAGGTTTAGCGATAGAAAAATACGTTCCCATACGTTAATTTCGGACCAAGAACTCTTGCTGGTCGCCAGCCACTAGGAAAGCTCATAAACGACAAAGAAAACTGCACGACCAATATAAAAGAAACCCAAACGCAGACAGACGCACAGCTTGGTTAGCAGCTGTATCTGAGTCACGTAGACTAAAACGACGGGACAAATTTAACGAAGAAACAGCTGTTTTGCAGGCTAAATCTGATAGCCGTTTTTGGCGCTTTATTAGATCGCATCTAACTTGCAAATCAGAGATACCCGTACTAGAAAAAGTGGATGGAACTGTTGTTGCAAAATCTAAAGACAAGGCTGAGTTGTTTAATTCCTTTTTTGCTTCTGTCTTCATTGTTGATGATGGGATTAAGCTAGATAGACCCGCTGTCCCTCCTACAAACTCACTAGTTGACGTTAAAATTGACACGGGAAGTGTTTTTGACCATTTATTATTTCTGGCTAACAAACGGTCTGCAGGTCCAGATGAAATTCCGCGATTTTTCCTGCGTAAACTAGCTGCAGTCGTAGCCTTTCCTCTAGAGCGTATTTTTAGTTTGTCTTTCTTTTGTTCAGGTACTTGTCCGTCCGCCTGGAAAACTTCCAAAGTAATGCCACTCCACAAAAAGGGCGCTCGCGCCAGTGTTACAAATTATAGACCGATTAGTCTTTTAAATGCATCCAGCAAAGTTTTCGAATCTATAATTAGGGAAACGTTAGTGCATTTCCTAAAAACCAATAATGTTATCTCAGATGAGCAACATGGTTTTTTGAGCAAAAGGTCTACTGTAACTCAACTTTTGTCTTGTCTAAATGACTGGCCGAAGTCATTAGATGCCAAAAAAACGGTTGATGTGATATATTTAGACATAGCAAAAGCATTCGATAGTGTCTCCCACTCAAAGCTGCTCTGTAAATTAAGATATGTTGGTGTTTCTGGTAAACTGTTAAATTGGCTGAAATCGTACCTGACCGGTCGACGTAACCCAAGTAGGGCCCGACCGGATACAAATTTCTACCGGATCCGGATCCGGATCCGGATGTGCCCATATCCGGCCGGATCCGGATCCGGATATGCCGGATATCATTGATCAACTTAAAATTTTTTTCAATGCAATAAACCACATACAGGGTGTCTCAAAAAATGATCACATTTCTTTTTACTGCCATTTCCGCAAATTTTGACCAAATAGGCCGAAATTTAGACTATAGGTGCCAAAATTCGGGGAATTTTATGTGTTAAAGTTTGGTGCACTAGGCTTGACTAATTCTCGAGAAATTTCAAAAAAAGTGAAAGTTGGTAATTTCAATAGTGAAAGCCGGTCACCGAAAAAACGTTATATTACATTATCGCCTAAACTCTAACGATAGCGTTGGAGTTCATGCGTCAATTTTTTTACACACGAATTACTCTGAACTTCTGCGTTTACACTCCAAATTTCATCCAATTCCGACAAAAATTAGGAAAGATACAGGAAAAGGAAATGTTTCCATTTTTCGCTGACCGGCTTTCACTATTGCAATTACCAAATTTCACTTTTTTGAAATTTCTCGTTGAATGAGTCAAGCCTAGTGCACCACACTTTAACATATAAAATTCCCCCAATTTTGGCACCTATGGTTCAAATTTCAGCCTATTTCGTCAAAATTTGCGGAAATGGCAGTAAAAAGAAGTGTGATCATTTTTTCGGTGACCGGCTTTCACTATTGAAATTACCAAATTTCACTTTATTTGAAATTTCTTGGGAATGAGTCACGCCGGTAGAGATGTTCACGAGCCTAAAAATCGCGGCTCGGCTCGGCTCGATTGTGAGCTCTATTTAGGTCAGCTCGTTTCAGCTCGTTTGTGCGCACCTATACTGAGAATGCTTTCAAAAGCGTTTTTCAAGCTAATTTTGTTCAAATTTTCTCGCCCTGATTGGGCCGCGGCTCAACCAGAGATCTAAGAATTTAATACTTCCTTTTGCAAAATCCTGAGCAAGCCAATAAGTAAGGGGAAGACAAATAGGGACATATTGTACAGGTAAAAAGGGTTTACGAGAAGCCTTACTCTAAGTGGCAAAGATAAACCACCAGTGATGTACAATGTATGTGAAAAGCGATTCCGCACTATAGTGATATTTTGAGAGTGGGTTTTTAGCACTTTGTGCAGTTAAATAGCGAAAAATATCCTAATATGACTGGAACTAATCTAATTTTATGTGCAAATACGTAAAAAATCACGTTTTCTCATCTGTGACTGATATCCGGCACATCCGGCAGGTAATATCCGGATCCGGTACCGGATCCGGATATGGCCATATCCGGCCGGATCCGGATCCGGATCCGGATATCCGGTCGGGCCCTACTGCTCAGGGCGTATCGAAGAAGCATCACAGCTTGAAGAGCTGAAATCGTTACAATTAGAAGGGAAATCGTCAGTTCAATTGATTTCGAAAGTGAATTGGGCGATTATCGGGATAATATTTCGGCATGGCGATTCGGAGTTGGCCAGAAGATACGTGAGTGAAATCACAAAGCATATTGAAGAAGTAACACAGCCTGAAAACGTTCTTCCAATTGCACAAAATTCAGCGCCCACAGCGTTACCTGCCGGTGCGAACGGCTAGAGCGGTTAGAACGGTTAGACGGCTAGAATTCCCGCTCTAAATAAGAAGTTTGCGCGTTAGCTTTCAGGTGATGTTCGTTGTCTTTTAGTTTCTTGATTCTTGCATGCAGATTTCAGGGTTTGTGTTCCAAAATCCAAATTATTCATGAATGTGAAATGCTATTATATTCCTCCAATTTGCTGGTAGAATTTCGATTTCTTGTTATCGATCGATAAACAGCATCTGTTTTTTACCTGTTGTAGGGAAAATTCTGAGCCCAAGTACCTGAATTACATGCCTATAGTTTTGTACTTTTCGAAAAATACAATATATTCACTTTTTTGAACATAGGCAGCGCGTGAGCAAACAAGTTACACGATTTCTTGGCAACATCAAGCTGATGTGGCATACTGCTACTTGATCTGGTGTGGTGGCGGCTGCCACGAATGTACATAGATATTGATTGCACTTTAAACTTAGCGCTGCATCGTACGTGTGTAAGCATGTCTGCTCTGAGAATGAGCTGAATTAATAGGGTATGAGTAAGAGGAAAAAGAGATGTGTAGAAAGAATTGCTAAGAAAAGCAACGTGCGCGCATAAACGAGAAACTGTACGATTTAATTGACGGTGTGAGAGGAGAAAGAAAATTACGCCCGGTTTCGCCACAACTTGATATCACAGCAAGGTTTTCTTTGCATAACCCCGCGCTTTCTGAGTATTTAGCCTGTATTTTCAACTTTTCAATAGTCTGGCAAAGATTTCTGACTCATAGAAAGCTTTCAAATGGAATCCACAGCATTTATTCATCGAAGAATCATTTGCAACATAGATTCAAGGAAACACGATAGTATGGCACAATTTGCAATAGTTTTATTGGTGGGTGTTAGAGTGCGAACCGGTATTGGGGGGCGTTTTCGAGGTATTGGGAATTGGGGTTATTTTTTACGAACAAAGATTTATTTCTGAAATGGGTTAGTGAAACACGTATGGGACCGGCCATATAAACTTCGACATTCAGAGAGGAGGTGGGGTGGTTGGTTCAACGTCGGAAAACGTCGCAGGGGGTGGGGGGGTTGGTATCAAAAAGGTCGACGTTTTTAGAGCCTAAGATATTTTGTACGCAGCTTTATATTACAAAGAAAACTCAACCAAGTTCAAGTTTCAAACTGCCAAAATTGTAGTTGACTGACAGTCAAAAAGTTTCTTTAAACAAGAGCTTCTACTGCGCACATTCTCCTAGATTTTTAATAAACTTTTAATTTGGTTCGTTAAACTACAGCTGTATTCTAACTGTTTGTTGTTTTGCTGGTGTGGTAGTGGTAACATAATTCGCCTACTAGAATGGCCGATATTGTTGCTAGAACGATATTATTGCAAAATTGGAATAAGTAGCAGGGACACAAAAGTACTGGCGGAGCTATTAAAACAGGAACAACTCGCACTAAACCATAACACGATTATTGTAATCAGTTTATATATGTATATCAGCAGTATTGCGTGCGTATATGTAACAGAAGGGCTGGGGGTCTGCCCCCACCCGACTACGGCCAGACCCCCTGGATGGGACCCGCCCCCCCCCCCCCCCGAGATGATTTTTCCGACCCCCCTCCGATTTTCTGGCAAGTAATATTTTGAGCAACTTTTTGCGATTTTTTACAATTTCATACACAAAAAATTGCTAAAATCGCATGCAAAACAACGCTTTTTAGCTGTATTTCAGCCACGATTTTTAACGATTTTTAAAAGTGTTTTTAATGCCCAACCCCCTCCCAAAATTTGGGCTCAGATCAGACCTCCCAGTCGGCGCCACCCACCCCAACCCCCTCCCCTTCGGCGATGACCTGTTACATGTATGACTGCGTTCATCTATATTTTTGCGCGAATTATCATACCGCTTGGCAATATCAAGAGTAGCGGTAGTGAGATAGATATTAGCCAGATCCGTGAGATGACCAGGGATGCCTACCATACCAAAATTGTACTAGTACTAAAATCAAACTTTGAATTTAGTACTAGTACAGTACCATACCAAACCAAATTCAAAACAGCTCCTTCTATACTATACCATACCAATCAAAATCAAACCAGATAATTTTAGTACTATAATTTTGATTTTGGTATGGCGTTTTCATTTTAGTACTAGCTTGTTGGCTATATTCATAACACTTTTCAAATGCGTCAAAATATATTCCCAATTTTTTCTGCATGTTTTGATTCGAAAAAACTCTAGAAAGGTGGATTGAGCATAATTTCCAAAGGCTTCTATGACATTATCACAGCAAACTACCACTACTGTACCAAATTCATACCAAAATCATACCAACCAAATTCAAACTGAATTACGTAGCTAGTACTATACCATACCATATCGAATTGAAACCGCCACGTTTATACTATACCATACCATATCAAATTCAAAGTTTGAATTTGGTAGGCATCCCTGGAGACGACGATACTTGCCCCGTTTCTTCGCCACCTAAGCGTCAAATCCATAAACCCTTTGCATGTTTAACATAACTCATGAATGTCTATTACTGTATAGTGCTGTTTATAGTACCCCCTATAGTACCCGGGTACTATAAATGGAGACAGATTTTTATTCTGAAATGAGCTGTTATAAATACCACTAAGTTACTACTGTTGCATGCGTATACGCATTACGCATATCATTACGCAAAGTACGCATTGCATTTCAGAATGCGTATACGCATACGCATACGCATACGCATTTGAATTTCATTACGCAATATTATTACGCATTCTGCCAAATGTTTGCATATTTTTGCATAATGCGTATTAGTTCCGAAAAATAGTTATCTTTTCGAGCGTCTTGCAAAAAAATTAGTTCCCAAGTTGTTACCAAATGGTTATTCTTTATTTTGTTACCAAATGGTTATTCTTCATGTTTTCAGTGTGAGGTGAGGGTACCAGGAATCTTCTAAGATAATTTGAAAGCTTTAGCTGAGTTTTGCTTGCTAATATTAAAAAAAGCGAGTTTTAAGAGAAAAGGAAACCTGCCACACATCCTAGAATATAGAGTTTCTACCTACAGTTTTGGGTGACATCAGTTGTGTTGTATGCTCAGGCTATCTATCTGTTTGTGTTTTCAGTGCATGTTTATTATGATTGACTGCTACTAGACTTCTTCTTGAAATGAACATTCAAACATACTACTTTTTTGTAGGAAGGAAAGTGCATATCGCTTGCCTGTTGAAAACATACGTACTGTGCCTACTATACTGCAATTCTATAAGGTCAGGAATTTATCATCAAGCCTCAAGTGTCTCAAAAACCTAGAATTTGGATACCTACACAGCATACTGTAGTGCCAAGAAAGCAGTTGAGTGAAATTTCTGAATGTTTCTGAGATTACGCATTACGCATACGCAATACGCAAAATACGCATTAGTTTTTGCAATGCGTATACGCAAACTCATACGCATTTGTAATTGGAATGCGTATACGCATACGCATACGCATACGCATTTGAAAAATCCGGTATTAAACAACAGTATAAGTTACTAATTTTTATTTTACTATACAATATCTAAAATACAACACTAACACTATATACTACACTATATGTAAAATAACAGTAATCTGTGAGATACGATGCTTCCTAATTAGAAATTTAGCTTCTATTCAAACAACAAAATCTTCCGGTATCAAACCCGTGCCAGTCATATTTCGCGCTACCAAAGAACTTATCACATCGGCGATAACGATTTTCACCTAAAGGCAGGCCTGAATTGCGAGCCAAAAGCAAAAACTGAACCTGGTTTGTGTCGGTGGCACAAGTGACGTGAGCGCTGATTCCTTTGGTTGGATTTTCATTAAGTGAAATGAAGTATTTCTGAATGTAACTGGCACTTTCCTCAAAACTGTCGGCTCCTGAATTTCTGACTGCTAAACAATAAACCCCACAACAGAAGGACATGGTTGCCTTGATAATCAGGGAATGCTGCTTTTATCGACTTTTTTAGTAGTTTCTCTTCGAATAGGTCCCGCTTGTTCAGAAACAAGATCATGGCCGCTTTCTGGAACCATTCGCTGTTGCAGATGTCCTTGAAAACCGCCGCTGAGTCCTCCATTGGATTCTGCAATAAGGGTAGCTACGGTATCTTCTGCCGTTCACCCCGACAGAAAAGAAGAGCCTGTATTATTGCTACATATCCTTTTTTTATAACTTGTTACCTTGTTTCTTTATTTACTTAAATTTCCACTGTCCTTTCGGACAGCCTCAATTATTTGTTAAGAGTCAGTGTCTGATTCGATCGAGTCTTGGTATTCAGACCCAAAGTTGAAAGTTTGGCGTAGAGGGCTGTAAGTTGGCACACTAATACTACTTAATGAGTTATTCAACTGCTGCGGAGGAATTCCCAATTCGACGCTCCACGCTCGAGATATAAGCCCGCGAAAATCGGCTTGCTTAACTATGGGACGAAAATTTCCAACTTGAATTTCTTTCTTACTGACAAAGGTTGGGACTTAAGATGCATTTTGCGAGAAAGTCAGCTTTGGTGACGAAGAGACGGGGCAAGCACGGTCATCTCACGGATCCGGCTGATATTTATATCTCTTAAAATAGAGCACAGTCGAAGACCAACGGTGCATGCCCGGCCACCAGCAACCCCCTGGAACCGGAGCTACACCCCCTCAAAGTTGGGTCGGCAGCAATTTTCGGGCTCATTTTAATAGCTCTGACACCCTCCATTCAAACGATCACCCTTCATTCGTTTCTTAAGCTAGGATCCCGACTCGCGTATGGTTTTGTAGCTGTTCCAATGGCCTTTCATATTCTGGTACTCCGGTTTCCAGATCCTAGCTGGTTACCGAGATCTT